>OX336377.1:17182351-17229851 GCA_946902895.1 Fragum fragum
GATGTGCATTTCAACCTAGAGTTTTTTGTTGTTGTTATTGTTGTTGATATTTTTTTTTTTTTTTTTTGGGGGGGGGGGGGTATGTCCTGCAATCAACATCCGTTGGAGCAATAACTTTCAAGGAGGATAACTGTAGAAAATATTTTGTGTAAATTATGCCGATTTAAACTAGAGTATTCTTTTCACTCGCATTCAACATTCGTTGCTCATTATCGAAGAAGCAATGTCACAATCAAGGGTGGTGACTGTAAAGTATTAGGTTTTTTCTTTTTTTTTTTTTTTTTTTTTTTTGTGTGTGTGTTTTTGTGTGTGTGTGGTTTTTTTGTGTTTTTTGTTGTTGTTGTTGTTGTTGTTGTTGTTGTGTGTGTGTTTTGTTTCGTCTTTGTTTTTTTTTGTTTTTTTTACCTTTAGTTCATTTCACTGTCCACCAATCACTTATGGTGATCTTGTCTCAAAGGCTTTCTTACAAAAAGGTTTACAGACCCCTCTATGATAAATTCAAAATAGGTCACAAGGTCTTTATGATTTTTTTTCTGACAGAAAACGAAAAGAAATTTCAAAATTATCTTATGTTACGGGGGATAGCACAAGGATGCACATCGAAACGGAAAAGAGTCCCGTCATGTTCTTTAACGTGCTTGGTGGATAGCATCACCCTTTGATATCATAGTCGACCTTCTTTTGGCTCGGTCAGCGAGTCTACTTGCGGTGTGTAGCCGCCTAGGCGGCTCAATGTCTCTGTCTTATGCAAGTGAAAAACGGTTTGAAAAGTCTTACCAAGATTCATTTTAACCCTTGTCATGCTATACCCGGAATATTCCTGCTTTTGCAGATGGTGAATACAAAGATCAGACAGCACATATGTGCAGTCCTGCACATATGTGTAGTCTGATCTTAGTTTACACCACCTGGTTGTCCTCTTTAAGCCTGGGTTGTATACAAGATAAAATTTCAAAACTGCAATTAGTGATTCCATTGCTTTCAGCCCTTTGATTCTAACGCAATTCTGTAAAGGATTGTATTCAGCGTGACAAGGGTGTAATTAAACAGTCCGGAACTAAAGGTCAAGGTGTTATGGACACTTTTTGTCATTAGTGTAAGCATTAGCCCTCTTGTTCTGTTATATTTGCGTTGGCTAGGTTAGCATGAAGAAATTGAACCTTGGTTACATATGCTATTACTGAAGATATGTACTTCACGCTTTGCAACATCTTTCACTATCAAAAGTGCAACCCATTCTATCAAGGAGCCGCCGACATAGCGCAGTCGATAGCGCGTCAGACTCCCAATCTTCAATCATGGAATGACATGGGTTCGATCCCCAGCGGCGGCACATATCCTTTCCGACATTTATCTCTCACCAATGGGTGGATTATCGTAAACCTAAGTGGGATAGCAGCTGGAGGCTAGGAAAGGATTTAGTGGTAGAACTGGTGTGAGAAATACCAGGAATCTATTGTTAGGTGCTCCAGCCGCTCCGATATGACTGAAAGTGGCGTTAAACCTAATTAAAACAATCATTCTATCAAGGAAAGTAACTCTAAATTCATTTTTGTACTCATCTTGGATCCCATGTTTTTCCCAAACCCCTGATTTACCTGTTTTTTATGTTTTTTGCGTTGGTAATTCTTTCTTTACTAAGACTTTTTTCTGACCATCAATTCAATTATTTTAACACGATAACGATTACATTATTTTATTGCGGTTTTGCGGTCGGAATATTTTTATCGAATAACTGACATTTTGGACACGAAACACACCTTATCTGTTTACAAAGAACGGCCTAATTTGTTCTTACCTTTTGTTTATGACGTCATGCCTAGTATTTTGATAGACATTGTTATAAATACTTGCCGTTTCATTTTGAAAACGAAAAAAAAGAAAGAAAAGAAAGAAGACAACTTAAGAAGTTTAACCTATTGCCAGAGGTAAAATGTTAGACTAGTTCATATTCATAGAAGTTACAGACGACAATTTATTGTTAAGTGAATTTAAAACTCTTTGTCTTTTAAAGCTAGAAAACATTGTGGATAAATGATGAATTATAACAAGCATCATTGTGGATAAATGATGAATTATAACAAGCATTGTCTTAATTTTCCCAATATTTCCCACAACTTTTTTTCTTTTTCGGAGTAAAAAATCAGGGTTATGTGGGAATGGGTTAAGACGACTGCTAGAAGTACATGTACATATATTTGACTCTTTCTCGTTTTGCAAAAAATAGACTTGTCCAAATTAAAAGGTTTCGAGACGAAAATTTAAAATGGATTTATTTTGAAAAATAACCATTCTGTGGGGTAGAAAATATTGTGAAAAAGAAAAAATGCTTGTTACAAGCAATTTCTTCTTTTTCTACAATGCTTCCTCAATTATGCAAAACAGAGACATAGAAACCAGGGACTGTACAGGAAAGGGTTAAATGGAAAAAATAACAACGTCATATAGGATTGATTATTTCGTGGGAAAGGGAGAGAAAATGACGAGGAATTCTTTCCACACCAAGTATTCATTAATTCAATACCTCAGCTGAACGTTTACCGATGAGCTATGTCCACTAGTCAGTAACGTTTACCGATGAGCTGTGTCCACTATTGAGTAAAGTTTACCGATGAGTTATGTCCACTATTCAATAACGTTTACCTATGAGTTATGTCCACTAGTTTATAACGTTTCCCGATGAGTTATGTGCACTAGTAAGTAACGTTTCCCAATGAAGTATGTGCACTAGTCAATAACGCTTACCGATGAGTTATGTCCCATAGTCAATAACGTTTACCGATGAGTCATGTTCACTAGTCAGTAACGTTTCCCGATGATTTTTGTGAACTAGTCAGTAACGTTTCCCGAATAGTAATGTCCACTAGTCAGAAACGTTTCCCGATGTGTAATGTCTACTAGTCAGTAAGGTTTACCGATGAATTATGTCTTCTAGTCAGTAACGTTTACCGATGACTTATGTCCACTAGTCAGTAACATTTATCGATGAGTTATGTCTTTATCTCGGTAACGTTTACCGAAGAGTTATGTCCACTAGTCAGGAACGTTTACCGATGAGTTATGTCCACTAGTCACTAACGTTTACCGATGATTTGTTTCCACTATTGAGTTAAGTTTACCGATGAGTTATGTCAACTATTCAGTAAAGTTTACCGATGAGTTATGACCACTTTTCAATATGGTTTACCGGTGGGTTATGTGCACTGGTCAATAACGTTTACCGATGAGTTATGTGCACTAGTCAGTTACGTTTCCCGACGAGTTATGTGCACTAGTCAGTAACGTTTTCCGGTGAGTTATGTCCAATAGTCAGTAACGTTTACCGATAACTTATGTGCACTAGTCAATATCGTTTCCCGATGAGTTATGTCTACTAGTCAGTAACTTCCCCGATGACTTATGTGCACTAGTCAGTAACATTTACCGATGAATAATGTCTTCTTGTCAGTTACGTCTACTGATGACTTATGTGCAGTAGTCAATAACGTTTCCCGATAAGTTATGTCTACTAGTCAGTAACGTTTACCGATGACGAGTGTGCACTAGTCAATTACGTTTCCCGATGAGTTATGTCCACTAATCAATAACGTTTCCCGATGAGTTATGTCAACTAGTCAGTAACGTTAACCGATGAGTAATGTCCACTAGTCAGTAACGTTTACCAATGAGTAATGTCCACTGGTCAGTAACGTTTCCAATGAGTTATGCCTGTTTGGAATGGACTTTTACATATCAGATTCGTTCACTGGTTTATAACATTAATTGATCACCTACGTCTACTGGTCAGTAACGTTCACCTATTTATTATCAGTAACGGTACTATTATGCTGCATTCACTTGTCAGTATCGTTTACAAATCAAAAACGTCCAGTTGTCAATAACAATTGACCAATCGCGGCTATCAATCAAGGAATATTTTGACCAATCAAATTATTCATTTAGTTCGGAATTGAGAATTAAACTCCAACATTGGCCACCATTTGTGTAAAATATTTTTCGGTTTTTGGCGACTTAAACGTCGTAACTACAGCTTATACAAGCTGTAGTTACGACCTTTATGTCGCAAACTACGAATCTACTTTTTTGGTACATGAACTTACCACAGTTTTTGAAAAACAAGCCCATTTTGAAATCGAAGCGGAACTTTCCCTGTCGGTCTCAATGGGCGTGACCAAAGGAGTAAATATTCGGGTCCAGCGATTGATCAATTACCAATCGGTTACGTCCAGTGGTCAGTAATGTTTACCGATCAGTAACGATAACTATTCAGTTATGTTAAAAGATCAGTTATGTTAAAAGATCAGTTATGTACACTTGTCAGTTACGTTTACCGATCAGTTAAGTGAACAAGTAAATGAAGTTTATCGATCGATTATATCCACTAGTCATTAACCTGTACCAGATCATTTGTATATAGAATAATCTTTTATTTCGATGCAAGATTGATCATGCTTACTTTAATGCTCTCCTGTAGATTATCGAGATTTCTCGGTAAATTATCACTCGATAAAAAACAATGAAATTATCAAAATGATAAACTCACTAGTTTGGTAGACATTGCGCTGCTACCAGCTCCTACTCGTTACTGGACGTCAAGGCAATTTCTCCTTTCTACCACATAAGCTGGTTTCATTCCAAATTGCATCCAATTTCATTTTTCGTCTGCTACCTCTTTCAGTATAGACCAGTCTAAAATTTCAATTAAGGATTAATCTTTCGATACAAAATGTTGGTCAGTTCCATAAAGACAGATAAATGTAACCAACTGTAGACTGGCTATTATATATGATTGGATATTGGAAATGGTCAGACAAACCTCCCAATAATACAGAACTTTATGAGTGAATCAGCCTTACATAGTATTTTCATGTTTTTAATATATTTTCCAGGATTCGATGTCCAGTCAACCGGACATTGCATAACGGTTCGGAAGCGGTCTGGAAGCGGGACACTGGAATAGCTGAAATAAGTCGTGCACGCTGCAGCGCATAGGAGACAGTGTGTAGAATATAGATCGCAGCTGGGCTATTTGAAAATTAGATTAAAGTATTGTGAAAGCTGAGAATGCAAACACGATCCGTATATGCATGTGAAAATGATTTTACTGGAAATTAAGGAGCTGCGATTCCTGATTACTTGACAGGGGAAATCGCTGAGAGAATTTTTATATTTGGAAATTAGTCATAGTTGCAATACTTTTAGATATTATGCAATTGTAAAAGATTAAAAGAAAATTTCTGTGATTCTTTCATTCCACTGTCAAGTCTGCATGCTTTAGACGTACTCCGATAGTTCTAACTAAACATGTGAGATTAAAAGTGAATTCATTTGGAGAACAGAAAGGGGATTACGATAGCCGAGTACCGAGAAGATTCAGGCATGACGGTCGGGACTCGAACTTTATCTTTACTGTTGGCGAGTTATTACATCGTAGCTCTGAGTGCTAATACGCCGGATTTGAAAGAAATAAAATCAAAAATCAAAGTTGAAATTGAAGTGGAGAAAATTAAAAACAAAATTGTGAATCAACTTCGGACAAAGGGAGCCCAAGTTGACTTTCAAAGAAATGGTCAAAGGAACTCTAACCCTTACAGTAGAGACTCGGATCTGACGGCATCCAGAATTATCACAAACACCAATGTCATTCCTACTCATCAACCACACGACAAGAATTCCAGATCGAACAATGTGATGTCAACACCTATAGTGGACATCCAGCCCTACCCGACGGGATCGCCGCCCGAGATGAAGCCCAAGGCTAAACCTATCATCGTAATTGGGGAGCCCCGCAGTAAAAGTAAGTAAATTCAAGTCTTTTGTAGCCTGTTATAATAGTGTAACAACAATTTGACGAAAGCTTTTGATTTTCAAATACGGCTACGGTTTTACTCTCTTTTCTTCGTCTTCTTCTTCTTTTACTAGTGCATTAAGTTAACTACATCGTGGAATTGACAGAGAGAAAGATTTTTTTAATAAATTAATTGGATTGGAATAAATGGAATGGGCATTGCAAATGTACAGTGTGCTGTAATCACGAACGTTTTGTAAGCAACTGTGTAGTATATTCTATAAATAGATTTGTTGGTCTATTTGACGAAACAAACCCCTTAAATCCTTGCCAACCAACAGAATTCTTGATATGTCTGTGATTGATCGGAATGAAACTCTGATCGATTTAAACGATTTGAAGGAATTATATTAACGAAAATAATGAAAAACATACAGAAAAAACATAAAGAGAAGTGAACTCCCACATTCGCCTACATTATTAAGAAGCATTTTGCTGGTTTAGCGATCTAAACGTCGAAACTACAGCATGAATAGAACCAATATCAGTCGAACTGCACAAATTGCGCAAGCTGACCGGATTTGAATTTTTTCCCATTCGAAAGGATTTCTGAAAAATAGAGAGGCCATTCTACCTTACCATGTATCCGACCAACACCAATCGGAAAATTCTGGATCAAACTTCACGCGGTATATTCTATGATTTTCGGGCGTTAGAGATCACTTTTTATGTAAATAAAAATCCTGGCAATACAGTAGAAATTGGTTGGGCCAGGCCAAACCAGAGCTCTTGTTATAAAATTTAGGACTGGACAATTATATTGGATTGGTTGGCAAAAACAGGATCAACCCTGCCTTCAAGATTGCTAAACGTTTGCTAACGTTTGAGAACGGTACCCCGTTTGACACTAACAATTTTGTTAAAGACTGATTTCAAGAGAGAAATGTTCGCTAGCGTTCTGAAATCCTGAACGCAGCTCGCTGCGTTCAGGATTTAAGAGCGCTAACGAACGTTTCCGCTCCTGAAACCTGTACTTCACAAAAGTGCACGTGTAAAACAGGAAACCACCTTCAAACGTAAGCAATCGTTTTGACATCCTGAACACAGGGCTTGTTTTAAACATGTTTTTCTTTTCCCTTTTCTGTATGAGGAAGGCAAGTTATTGTACAGGGGCGAATCAACATTAGACCCAGATTTCGTCTGACCTTAGCTTACGGGCGACACGTGAAACATTAAGTCATAAATCAATCATTTCTTTATTTATCATTTTACGACTAGGCCCACATTTTTTTCTTAAAACTGATAAATCTTCTGGCCGACGTCCGTCGTCTAGCCAGGCGACGTTAATTATTCGATATAGCTTGTGGGCGGTCAAAACCTCGTAACTACAGATTGTTTAATGTATAGTTACGGCGTTCTTGTCGCTCACCGACGAAATTTTAAACGTCACATGGTCAAGGAAATATGACTGATTTTCTTTTTTTTAATGTCGGATATTTTTGGGCAAATCCGAAGCTTTGTGGTAATAATGGCGTCCTCTGGGTTATAATCCAGAGTGATGTGTTATACATCGTGAAATTACCAAAATTAAAGGTTTAATAACCACAGCTTATGATAGTGGTAATTCAAATTCTTTTATGACCAGGTTTTGTCCCGTGTTTACTTATATAATTCATTTAATTCGGTCAAGTTAATATACAATAGAAATTCATTATTTGCTTTAAAAAGCATCCAATATGAGTGAACTATTTTCTCGCAACAAAGTACAACAAAACACATACATCTACGGACGCACTACAAGTGATTTCCCTTAGTTTAATTTAAACGCCCATATACTCATCATAACCCAACGATCGCTCAAAAACTTACAAGAACTATGCGGTTTCTGCGCCGTTATCGCGGTGTTGAATCAAAAGACCGTACGAAAGACACGCCCTCTACCCAATCGCACACAACCCCGCTTTCAGAAAAAAGAGAAATTACTAGTGACAAGCAATTTCCGCATTACCAACGGTATTTTCTACTCTAAAGGCAAGAGTTCGGTCCCAGGCAAATGATTTTTATAACATGGTAAAAGCCATTCGATCACCGGAAAATAATGTTACATCATATCAAAAGCATTCGATCACCGAAAGATAATGATTCAAAATATCTAAACCAGTCGATCACCGACAGATAATGATACAACTTATCAAAAACCGCTTGATCACCTAAAGATAATGATACAACATGTTAAAACTATTCGATCACTTAAAGTGATGATACAACATATCAAAACCATTGAATCACACAAGATAATATAACAATATTTCAAAAGCCCTTCGATCACCGAAAGATAAAATAACAACATATCAAAAGCCGTTCGATCACCGAAAGAAAGTGTTACAACATGTCAATAGCCATTCGATCACGGAAAGATAATCTTACAACATGTCAATAGCCATTCGATCACCGGAAGGTAATGTTGCAACAAATCAAATGTCATTTGATAAGAGAAAAATAATGTTACAATATATCAAAAGCCATTCGATCACCAGAAAATAATGTTACAACTTATCAAAAACCGCTCGATCAGAGAAAGATAATGTTACATATCAAACCCCGTTCGATCACCGAAAGATGATATTACAACATACCAAAAGGCGTTAGATCACCGAAAGATAATATTGCAACATGTCAAACCCCGTTCGATCACCGAAAGATCATGTTACAACATATCAAACATTGTTCATTCAACGAAACATATTGTTACAATATATCAAAAGCCATTCGATTACCGAAAGATAATATTACAACATATCAAAAGCAGTTCTATCACCAAAAGATAATGTTACAACATATAAAAAGCCGTTCAATCAACGAAAGATAATATTACAACATATCAAAAGCCGTTCGATTACCAAAAGATAATGTTACAATATATCAAAAGGCATTCGAAAACCGAAAGATAATATTACAACATATCAAAAGCCATTCGATCACCGAAAGATGATATTATAACACATCAAAAGCCGTTCGATCACCGAAAGATGATGATACAACATACCAAAAGCCGTTCGGTCATCGAAAAGATAATGTTACAACATATCAAAAGCCATTTTACTTCAGCTAAATACATTCATTCCCTTTTCATTCACCCAAGAGCTGCGACAGATGAAATGGCCGTTATGAAAAAAATTGTCGAAGTGTTAAGAGCTCAAACGCTGTTGCAGGCCATTTTGTATACACAGGTAGAGCAAAAGAAGACGAAGAAGACATTTCAGTGACGATTTTGTAATAAATTCGCTGTGCTTTGTCTTATATAACGCTCTTTACGGCAACTATCTTACAGGCCTTCTTATGACGTAGATGGTCACCCTGGGTACCAAGCCATGGTGTACTTTAACATTTATACCCCTGACTCGGAATGGTGATAATATCGAGGGCTTAGAGCAAAACATAGTATGGCTCTATACCATGTATAGAGCAATACTGTTTTTGCTCTAAGCCATAGATATCGTATATACAGATACCAAGTTACTGACACTTGACCAGTGATTTTTGTGATTTTACTTTCATTCCATTCAATTGACCAATCGCAGCTGAAATCAAGAATTCAATCGACCAATCAAATTATTCATTTAGACAATTAAATAAGTTCGAACTTCGACATTGGCAGCCATTTATGTGAAACATTTTAGTTGGTTGGGCTACTTAAACGTCGTAACTACAGCTTATTCAATCTATACTTAGAACGTTTAGGTCGCCAACCAACAATCTTACTTTTTTTACATGCTATTGGCCATACGTTTTTAAAAATCATGCCGTTTAAAATCGAAGTAGTATTTCCTGTCAGAGTCATTGGTTTGGGCAAATAAAGTAAATTGGCGGGACCAGGGGTCGATCAACTGACGGATCGCTGGTCCCGCCGACTGCCGCCTCGAGGAATTTTGTAGCCCTCTGAAGATATAATTAATTCTACACAAAAGACTCATTATACCCCCACCAACGAAGAATAGGGGAGTATATTTGTTTCACCATGTCTGTCTGTCGGTCGGACCATCCCTAGACTTTTTCGTTTCCGTGCTCTAACTTGAATTCGAGAACCATTATACCTTCAACCTAAAACTTTATACATTCGTTGCTAATGCCCTATTGTTTTGGTCACGGAGGTCAAAAGTCAAAATTGACGTTTGACCAATAGATCTACAACCTTGAAGCTTTACTCAGCTGTTGCTAATGATTCAAGGATATGTCCTGTTGTTTTGTTGTTGTTGTTTTTTGGAGGGGGGTCAAAGACAAGATCACAACTGACCTTTAATTGAAACCCGTTTCCGGGTTCTAACTCACAAGCCATATGATCTAGGACCATGAAACTATATTCACATGTTAGCAATGACCCCGGGGTTTGCCCATTTATTTTTTGGGATCACTTAATTCAAATATCAAGGTCACAATTAATATTTTATTAAATACTGTTTACCAGCTCTAACTCATGATCGATTTAACCTAGGCCCCTGAAACTGTATAGTAATGTTGTCCAAAACCCAAGAAGGTGCCCTATTGTTTCTGGGTCACATAGGTCAAAGGTTAAGGTCACAAGTGAACTTTGGTCGAAAATCATTTCCGTTTTGTCGTAATGAAGGTCATAGTTCAACTGTTCTACTTCATAAACGAAGCTCTGGTGGGGGTATTAGTCAGCTCTGTGACAATTCTTATTTCCTTAAAAACATGCTTATTTCACCTTTTATTCTGTTTGAAAATCATTCAAAATATCGATTCCACGTGTTGGGCCAAACTGGTCTTGCATTCTGAGTTTTCTTTGCTACTAACTACAAGACATTTTAGGCATTTCAAGTGCGGTTAATTATTATCATAGATGTGTGGAATTTCTATGCCCAACTTGCCCGACTTTGGCTTTTCTACTTACGGACAAGTACATTTTTCAAGGTCACTTGTCTGGGAACCACTGGATACCAGGGCAAGTCTTGGAACAGATCTCATAGATTTTTAGCTCACCTGAGCACGTAGTGCTCAAGTGAGCTATTGTGATCTCCTTTTGTCCGGCGTCCTTCCGTCGTGCGTCGTGCGTCGTCCGTCAACAATTTCTTTAAACGACATCTCCTCCCAAACCACTTGGCCAATTTGAATCAAATTTGGTAGAAATGTTCCATAGGTGGTCCCCTTCAAAAATAGCTAAAAGAATTGAAATCCGTTAAAAACTCTGGTTGCCGTGGCAACAAAAGTAAAATTTTAAAATGATCTTTAAAAATCTTCTCCTCCTGACCAAGAAGGCGTAGAGCCTTGATATTTTGCATGATACATTAGTATATTGACCTCTTTCAAAATAGCTAAAATCATGATCCTCGGGTCCCCAGGGGCTGAGCCCCAGGGGGGGGGGGGGTGTTATATATAGTAATAAAGAACGATTTTTTTAAATGACATCTTTTCCCAAACCACTTGGCCGATTTGAACCAAATTTGGCAGAAATGTTCCTTAGGTGGTCCCCTTCAAATATAGCTAAAAGAATTGAAATCCGTTAAAAACTCTGGTTGCCATGGCAACAAAAGTGGAATTTTAAAATAATCTTTAAAAATCTTCTCCTCCTGACCAAGAAGGCGTAGAGCCTTGATTTTTTGCATGAAGCATCAGTATATTGACCTCTTTCAAAAAAGCTAAAATCATGATCCTCGGGTCCCCAGGGGCACAGCCCCAGGGAGGGGGGGGGTATAGAGAAATAAAGAACGATTTTTTAAATGACATCTCCTCCCAAACCACTTGGCCGATTTGAACCAAATTCGGCAGAAATGTTCCTTAGGTGGTCCCCTTTAAAATTAGCTAAAAGAATTGAAAACTCTGGTTGCCATGGCAACAAAAGTGAAATTTCAAAATAATCTTTAAGAATCTTCCCCTCCTGATCCAGAAGGCGTAGAGCCTTGATATTTTGCATGAAGCATCAGTTTATTGATATCTTACAAAATAGCTAAAATCATGATCCTCGGGTCTCCAGGGGCAGACCCAGGGGGGGGGGGGGGTATAGGGGTGAAGCATCAGTTCACAGACTTCTTTCTTATTTCTGAAATTATAACCCATGGAAAAAGTTTTTTCCTTCTTTCTAAGCAGCACTAAAGCCTTGGAATTTGTAATTTAGACTTTTGGATCCCCAGGTTCATAGTCTTTATATGTAATTGTGGCCCACTTGTTTCATAATCCTAACCTTAACATCAAATTAGACTGTTGAGAGAAAAAGAGCCTTTATCTCAGGTGAGCGCCCCAGGGCCAACGGCCCTCTTGTTTGTCCTAGTGTTTATATTGAAGGGAAGAAAATATTGGTGTTAATGAAGAAAATGCTGGGTTCTAGCATTTTCTTCATTGACATCATTGTTTTCTCAAAATTTATCTTATTCAACTTACGCAGACAAATTCATTTTGATTCCGGACAAGTAAAACATCATTTCATACTTGTCCAGGGATAGGTGGAGAAAATCCGTATTTCAATAACCCTGATATATAGGCAACTGTCTTAACCAAAGTATTTTTGTGGTGTTCTTTTTCTCAAAAGAGCTGTCTTTCTACTAACCTATAATTTTAGTTGCATCTATCAAAAACGATGAAATCTGATTGGCTCAAATTGATACCTCATACCTCCATTAAAATTTATCATATAACGAAGAGTATGTTTATCAGTGCATTTACACTTAAGTCTGGTCTATTTTTATATTTTCATACTTATATGAAACAGGACATATTTTCTTCAAAATTCAAACGAAATTAAATTGCTATATTATTATAAAAGACTATTGATCGATTAATTGATTGAATGGGGTTTAACGCCCTTTTTAACAGTATTTCAGTCATATCGCGACGGTCGGAGCACCTAATAATGGATTCCTGGTATTTCTCACACCAGTTCTACCACTACATCCTTACCTAGCCTCCAGCTGCTATCCCACGTAGGCTTACGATTATTCACCCATTAGTGAGAGACTTTTGTCAGAAAGGATATTTGCCGCCGCCGGAAATCGAACCCATGACATCCCATGATTTAAGATTGGGAGTCTGGTGCGCTACAACAGCCCTATGACGGCGGCTATAATAGACTATCTTTGAAGAATTTGCTGCCGGTCTTATCTCTAAAATGCTAAAAACAGTCGAGCCTGGTTAGACATCATAGACGCGACTGTCTGTCAAGAGTCGATGTAGTTTGTCATACAAATGTCAAAATATAAAATGACCATTCTACCTCATAGTAAACTGTCCTCTAATCCTCTTTTTACTATCAGTCGACAATGGCTATTCAGAAAAGTTATCCACATACTTGATAAATTAATGGGGTTAAGTACAGGTCAACCAGCTTTTATACTTTATGAATCAATAAATTGTGTGGTAGAATGACCTTTTAATATCCAGTAAATCTGCATAAAGCTAAAAGTGGCGATTCCGTTAAACTGCGCGAAGAGTGCAGTCCGACCGGGGTCGATAGTAATCTCTCGTTTCATTAGTCTCCTGTTTCATGTAGCGTGTGCCACTGTCGTGATCTGTTGTTTATAATGTTTAACCCAGTCAACAATTATAATCATTATCGTATATAAGGAAACGACGCGACAGACAAAATCAACAAAATGGTTGTGATGACAATACAATAGCGCAATTAATTATGTCAAACAACTAATTAAGACAAATTAACTTCAGTTCATCAATACGCTATATGAGCAATTTACCAGATTGGTACCACGTCGTTAGAAAGTTCGTATCACGTCGAATTGTGTTTTAGAAAGATCTCTGTAACTTTTACGTCTTTAATTTTATTTATCCGAGCCTCCCTTTGTGAAATTTCTGTTGTTTATTTAGCCGTGACTAATTACATATTGAATTCAGGTCAAATTCTATTTATAGAAACCTTGTGACTAAAATACTGCACAATATCGATTTTCCAGATTGGTTGTGAATATTGAGAATTTCTATTTTAAAAAAGCCAAGTAATAACTGAGCACTCCGAGGTGCAAGAATAGCACGTTGAAAAATGCTGTTTGATTTAACCCAACTTGCTAAACTTTTTTTAGATTTCTCGGTGGAATATCACTTTATAATTGATAAAGTAGTGAAAATACCGAAATTACAAACCAATGTTTTTTTGTTTTTTTTTTTTTTTTTGTTTTACCCCACTTTACTTCAGTTTAGTCAACAGATTGTCCGGTATTCAGAACCAAAGCCTTTGGTGGCATCATTGAATTGTTCCATTTTATGTTGTCGTTGTTGTTTTGTTGTTTTTGCTTCATGAAAATATACATTATATGGAAGAAGTAGAAAAAATATATGTTCGTTTAACATATAATAATGGTTCCCTTTTTAAATAGGTGAACAATAAAAGTTATATAATTTCTAGTGGTTAAACCCGTCGAAAAAAACAGACCTTATATTTGGTGTTGCGACCGAGATTCTGTCAAAAGTCGTGTAAAAACCCATTCAATGAACTAATCTATACTTATTATTCGCTCTATGAAAAAAGCAACAACGCAAAATATACTGAAACACTCAATCAAAATGTGTTTATTCGGTAAATAAGTTCTTATAACATAGATAAACCCCACTGGATTCTATACTGCAAAGCACTGTATTGTAAATCATGGAGTGTTTGGCTAGGTCACCAGCTCGTGCAACTAAAATCCCGATATTTGATACAAATAATATAGGCATACATGGCGCGTTTCAAATATTGCATATACGACTTGGTTTACAATCACGCTTCGTAAAGCTTAGAAAATATCACAAGCCTGCCATTCAGCAAAGCTTTCGATAAAACAGATTGACCAATCAAATCATTCATTTAGATCGGATGTGAACTTTGCACTCTTACATTGATCTATATTTATGTGATGTATTTTTGTTTGTTCTGGCGACTTAAACGTCGTAGCTAAATCTTATTCAAGCTATAGTTACGACGTTTAGGTCGCGAACCAACATTTATCTATATTTATGTGAAGCACTTTTGTTTGTTCTGGCGACTTAAACGTCGAAGCTAAATCTTATTCAAGCTATAGTTACGACGTTTAGGTCGCGAACCAACAAGTTTGCCCTTTTATTATATGGTGCCGGCCGTAAATTTTGCAAAATGATTTCGTTTCATAATAAAGTGAGACTTCCTATCAGAGGCAGGAGGTGTGACAAGCGATCAGTGAATGGTTGGAATATGACAATGGGTCTCAAATCCGCACCCTTCAGACTTCACGCCAAGCAAGCTTAGCATTAAGCTATCAAAATACCGTTTCAACCCTTTCCTGTACAATAACGGGATTTTACCTCTCAACGTTTTTATACTTGAGAAATATTGTGGTAAAAGAAGAAATTGCTTGTCACAAGCAATTTCTTCTTTTCCCACAATATTTTCTACCACATAGGACGGTTTTATTTCAGATTTTCATGGTCTAGTGCAACCTCTTTCAGTTTGGACCAGTCTAAAAAATTAAAAAAAAAACGGGAAAGGGTTAAAGAAACAACACATCCGACTTTGTACAAAAGTTTGTTTTTAAATGATTAAATGGTCTACTAGTTTCGATTAAAACACATTTAAGAAAAATGAAACAGGATTTTGCTGAGAAAAATGAACTATAAAAATATGCCTGAGAAGGACTGAAAATTGATGGATCGCTGCCCCGCCCACCGAGCTCCGACAGGAAATTTCACTCAGATATTATTCGGCGTTATTTGATGTTTTGTTAAGTGTATTTGTTACCATGTTACATGTTGACCTATACTCCGGTTAGGGGTCCTGGTCTTTGAATAAAAACCTTGAAACCTTGAAAAAAATATGACAACTAACATCTAACAAAAAAGTAGAATGCTCCATAGACGAGCTAAACGTCGTGACTACAGTTTATTCAAATATTAGTAACGAAGTCGCTAGACCAACAAAAATGATTCACATGTCTATCAATGACGGACTTCTAAGTTCAATTCCGTTCTAAATGAAGGATTTAGTTGGTCGATTGACTCTTTGATTTGTCAGCCACGGTCAGTCAGTTATGGGTTATTGATATCGTTCAGTCTAAACTCATACCCACACGGTGACCCTTTTGGACGCCCCCCAAAGAAAAACAACTAAGAAAGCAAGCAATTTCTTCATCTTACACATTGTTTTTTACCCAGAAAGTTGAAAAATCTAAAAATTTCATATACTTAAACATTTCATCTGCAACTCCAAAGTTTTTTAGTGTAGGAATGGTTTAAGCTGGTATCGATTAGTTCTATGGTTACAAATTAAAGCTATTTCTAGCTCGCAAAATTCATAATGAGTGCTTGTCTTATGAAAGGGCGAACTTGCACAGCTTGAAAAAGCGAAAAAATCATTTTTTAAAACTTTGACGAAAATCTTATGTAAGATTCCTTGAACCTATTCCGGTACACTCACGATTTTGTAGGACCTTCAAGGGAAAAAAAGATAGAAAAACATTGGAGAAAATGAAGAAATTGCTTGTTACAAGCAATTTCTTCATTTCCCACAATGTTTACTACCCAAAAAGACACAGCCTTTTAACAAATCAACTAACAAAAAGTTGTCGTCTGCAAGTACTTTGAATTTTGAAATTGCTTGTTAAAAGCAGTTTCTTCAATAACCACAATATTTACAACCAAAAAAGAACACAGCCTTTCAAAAAATCAACAAAGAGTGTCGTCTGCAAGTACTTTGAATTTGGACCAGTCTAAAATTTTGCCGTCTGCTAATGAATGTTAAGCGTCAAGGCAACACTAGACCAACCCGTTCGGTGATGGCGTACTTCATCATTATTTATGAATTACACTGATATTTACACCGACATGATAAATCATCCCCGATGTCAGAAAACGTCTAGCTGTAACCAAAGGCTCTTGCTCATTAACTCCCGTCTCGTTATTAAAAAAGTACCTATTGTCAAACTGTAGATTACTCTTTTATCATTTTATTTCATAAGAAAATTATATATTTTTTTTTCAAACCGCTTCATTTGGCCACCAGCATGTTGTAACAGCTTGAGTAACGAGATTTTGTTGGTGAACGAAGCTACTTTACTTGTTTACAATCTTAAAAGAGTTATGTCTCTTTTTTTCCCTCCTTCGTGGATTGTATTATTTTCCGTGAAGCATCTTTCACTATGATTCTTATTCACATTTTAACAAAGAAATTCATAGAATTTGTGTTTATGAACACCCTTATGCAAAAGACTTTATTTCTTTTATTACCATCCCGCTTTTAAACGGGGACATATTTCGGCCTATGCTTGAATATTCGCAAAGAATTGATAAAGAAAAATACCATAATATGAACTGACATTTTGGCCAAATTATTTCTATTCTTTAACGTCTGAAATGTGGGAATTACGTTGGAAAAACTCAAATATAAATAAACGACGTCACTTATGACATCAACATGACATGATGACGTCATAAACCAGAAAGTATTATTGCATCTATTCTAAGTATCAGAATTGTAAAGATAATCACCCGTTTCGAATAGTGGGAGCCATTGAATTTACTACTAGCAAAATCACGTGGTCTCTTGCCTTCTCGACCTTAATCTTACAATCCATTCTCTAAGCAAATGACAACCATTTTATAAGCAGCTACATGTATGTTGCCTATTTGTTTAAAGAAAATGCAAGTCCTGTAAGCTAGCAAAGCATAGTTTTGTTAAGGAATATTCTTTTCCAAAGGTTATCATAATAAATAAACGAGGTTAAAGTGACCCAGAGGTTAACCCATTACAACGAGAAATGGTATCAAACTGGTTCAAATTGAAAGAAGTTGCAGACGACAATTTTAAGTTGGTTGAATTTAGAAATGTAACTAGCAATTTCTTCATTGTCCGCACTGTTTTCCACAGCTTTTTATACGCCCTTCGAAGACGGGACGTATTATGGGATCACCCGTGGTGTCCGGGCGTCCAGGCGTCCGGGTGTCCGGTCGTCCGGTTGTCCGGGCGTCCTGGCGGTGTCCACTTCTTTGTCCGGAGCATAACTCTGTCACCATAAGTCCGATTGACTTTAAACTTGGCAGTTATATTCTTCTCATCAATACGGAGTGCAGTGCAGAAGAACCATAACTCTACCTGGCCTATTTTTTGAGTTATTGCCCTTTGTTGTTTTTCATACTTGAATCTTGTCCGGGGTATATCTCTAAAAGTATTATAGCTAGGATCATGAAACTTTATGGGTGTATAGATCTCACCAAGGGGGAGTGCAGTGCACAAGAACCATAACTCTACCTGGCCTATTTTTTGAGTTATTGCCCTTTGTTGTTTTTCATACTTGAATCTTGTCCGGAGTATATCTCTAAAAGTATTATAGCTAGGAGCATGAAACTTCATGGTTGTATAGATCTCACCAAGGGGGAGTGCAGTGCACAAGAGCCATAACTCTACCTTGCCTATTATTTGAGTTATTGCCCTTTGTTTTTTTTTCATACTTGAATCTTGTCCGGAGTATATCTCTAAAAGTATAATAGCTAGAATCATGAAATTTCATGAATGGAAAGAGCTCACGAGGTAGGAGTGCAGTGTACAAGAACCATAACTCTACCTGGCCTATTTTTTGAGTTATTGCCCTTTGTTGTTTTTCATACTTGAATCTTGTCCGGAGTATATCTCTAAAAGTATAATAGCTAGGATTATGAAACTTCATGGGTGTATAGATCTCACCAAGGGGGAGTGCAGTGCACAAGAACCATAACTCTACCTGGCCTATTTTTTGAGTTATTGCACTTTGTTGTTTTTCATACTTGAATCTTGTCCGGAGTATATCTCTAAAAGTATAATAGCTAGAATCATGAAATTTATTGGATGGATAGATCTCACCAAGGGGTTGTGCAGTGTACAAGAACCATAACTCTACCTAGGGTATATTTTGAGTTATTGCCCTTTGTTGTTTATCATACTTGAATCTTGTCCGGAGTATATCTCTAAAAGTATAATAGCTAGAATCATGAAATTTCATGGATGGATAGAGCTCACCAAGTGGGAGTGCAGTGTACAAGAACCATAACTTTACCTAGCCTATTTTTTGAGTTATTGTCCTTTGTTGTTTATCATACTTGAATCTTGTCAAGAGAATATCTCTAAAAGTATAATAGCTAGGATCATGAAACTTCATGGGTGTATAGATCTCACCAAGGGGTTGTGCAGTGCACAAGAACCATAACTCTACCTGGCCTTATTTTTGAGTTATTGCCCTTTGTTGTTTATTATACTTGAATCTTGTATGGAGTATGTCTCTAAAAGTTTAATAGCTAGAATCATGAAATTTCTTGGATGGATAGAGCTCTCCTAGTGGGAGTGCAGTGTACAAGAACCATAACTCTACCTAGTGTATATTTTGAGTTATTGCCCTTTGTTGTTTTTCATACTTGAATCTTGTCCGGAGTATATCTCTAAAAGTATAATAGCTAGAATCATGAAACTTCATGGATGGATAGAGCTCACGAGGTAGGAGTGCAGTGTACAATAACCATAACTCTACCTGGCCTATTTTTTAAGTTATTGCCCTTTGTTGTTTTTCATACTTGAATCTTGTCCGGAGTATATCTCTAAAAGTTTAATAGCTAGGATTATGAAACTTCATGGGTGTATAGATCTCACCAAGGGGGAGTGCAGTGCACAAGAACCATAACTCTACCTAGCCTTTTTTTTGAGTTACTGCACTTTGTTGTTATTCATACTTGAATCTTGTCAGGAGTATATCTCTAAAAGTATAATAGCTAGAATCATGAAATTTATTGGATGGATAGATCTCACCAAGGGGTTGTGCAGTGTACAAGAACCATAACTCTACCTAGGGTATTTTTTGAGTTATTGCCCTTTGTTGTTTTTCATACTTGAATCTTGTCCGGAGTATATCTCTAAAAGTATAATAGCTAGAATCATGAAATTTCATGGATGGATAGAGCTCACCAAGTGGGAGTGCAGTGTACAAGAACCATAACTTTACCTAGCCCATTTTTTGAGTTATTGTCCTTTGTTGTTTATCATACTTGAATCTTGTCAAGAGAATATCTCTAAAAGTATAATAGCTAGGATCATGAAACTTCATGGGTGTATAGATCTCACCAAGGGGTTGTGCAGTGCACAAGAACCATTACTCTACCTGGCCTAATTTTTGAGTTATTGCCCTTTGTTGTTTATCATACTTGAATCTTGTATGGAGTATGTCTCTAAAAGTTTAATAGCTAGAATCATGAAATTTCTTGGATGGATAGAGCTCTCCTAGTGGGAGTGCAGTGTACAAGAACCATAACTCTACCTAGTGTATATTTTGAGTTATTGCCCTTTGTTGTTTTTCATACTTGAATCTTGTCCGGAGTATATCTCTAAAAGTATAATAGCTAGAATCATGAAACTTCATGGATGGATAGAGCTCACCAAGTGGGAGTGCAGTGTACAAGAACCATAACTCTACCTGGCCTATTTTTTGAGTTATTGCCCTTTGTTGTTTTTCATACTTTGTTTGACAAAAAATATTCATTTAAAATAACATCAGTTCTATTCAAACCCCCAGTTTATATTAAGCAGTGTGACGGGCGTATCTTGTGACAATTTGGCACCTTGTTTCTTGAGATGCTTTAATAGCGGTATTGAGTGGGAATGGGTTAAATGGCATGCTTTTGAAAGAGTTATCTACATATTGAATAGAGTTTGCAATACTCCTGAAATATAAAAGAGCTACTTTTTACGGCGTAAGCATTCAACCGATTTAGTGGTTAAGCCTGCAGTGGCAGTTTGCACTCGAACTTTGAGAAGACCTAAAGATTTTGACTGTAAACTTATTACATATGATCGCGTGACATTACACATGTGCGGCAAGTAAAGACACAGTCTGATCAGAGTCTTCACTCTGCGCTCTGTAGATAGATGCTTACCCAAAGCTTCTTTAAAGAATCAGTGAATGTTCTAATCGCCCCGAATGGCTGTCCAGGGTGCTCAATTTGTGCGAGTCACGCACATGCGAAATGGTTGGAAATGTCACGCATAGGCTCATATATAATAAGCTTTCAAAGCTGACGCTTTGCTACCTAAAAATGTTCTAGTGTACTTCGGAAAAACGTTGTCCTGGCTAGATATACATAGCATGGTAGACAGTGAATGAGTAGTCATGGGATACCAAATTAATGTAACGAGTCATCGATAAACAGATGAAAATGAGGATTTGCTCTGTTTTAGGTGACAAGTTTGTTAAGTTCGTGTTTTTATGAACACGAATTTGATATTCTGGTGATAAAATGATCTTATTTTTGCAAGATTAATAGAATTCGTCGATATGTATGATGACCCGCGAACGATATATAACGCGTTTAGTAAAATGACGTCATTACATGCGTTTTGACGTCATTTTGGCGGTAACGTAAAGGCGTTTATACAGGCATCAAGTTCATTTGCATAGTTATTATACTAGTGTGGTATCACCCGTTTAATATCAAAAATATTCAACGGGTTTATTCCACTCCCGAGCCGTAGGTCATATTATAAATCCACTTAAACCTTTTCCAACAGAATGTTTACTTCTCTTATTGTCAGAATTTTTGATAACCTTGTATAAATGAAGACAATTATCAATCCGAGTAAGTTCTTACCTCTCCGGCAATTTTTCTACCACACTAGACAAATCGTAAAAACACATCGACTAAAATTACCACCTGCTGAATTGGGACAGTTTTCAAATTCGGCCGTCTGGTAATGGGTTAATAGTTGTAATTTTAACTGAAACCATTTTAGGTCCGCTTGCTGAAGGTCAGCGGGATATAGTCATGCATTGTGACCGTCGCGCGTGCGTGCTTTCGTTTGTCCGTGCTTCCGTCCGTAAGTTAACTTTTGTTTTAAAAGTCTTCTTCACAAATTTCACATGAATGGCCTTTTGGCGATGCTTCTTCAGATTCCTTCAGAATATTGATCGGATGAAAAAGATAGCTTTTATGGACCGGGATAATATCCATATATGGTGTATAGTGAAAAATTCGAAACTATTTTACTTATAAACTACTGGCGGGATTATTTCAATTTCACAGAAATGATCCTTGAGTGACCCTTTATGAAGTTCCTTGATTAAAAAAGGATCGGATGTCAAACATGGTTTTTAGATCAAAGTATCAAATGGTTATCAATTGACTTTTTGTGGCTAATCATAGATATTGTGGATGGCTTTTAATTTGATTTTAAAAAAAAGATTTTGATCAGTTAAAATTGTAGATTTTTAGACCTAATTTTGAAAAATGATTAAAGGGAGGTAGCAATGCTGATGGAGTTGTTATCATATCAGTTGCTTCCTTTGTTATATCTCTAGACTTGAGTATGTTTGCTTATTGGTAGCTTTGCACGTTTGGGGTTTTTATTTTGGTTTTTTTACAGTCCTTTATCAGACTACAATATTTTGATTGGTCCAATTTCAAACAGAAATTTATAGAATGTTTTGTTTTTAGGTTTTAGCCATTGTGGATAATGATGAATTGCTTATTTTAAGCTTTTTTTCATTTTCTTAATGTTTTTTCAGTTTTTCCTTTTTCTTTTGGGATTATTTAAAAAGCGAGATCGATTTGGAATTTGTTAATCAGTAAATTTAAGCCTGTGGAGAGATACAGGCGCTCAAGTGCCTCTAGTTTATTTCACTTGGGTCTATTTTTTTTTTTTTTCCTCAAATGTTTGTCGTCATTACATATTGTCTTAAAACACCTTCTCCTCATAGATAAGTGAGTAAGTCTTGGTGATTTGGGGAAGTAATTGTGGGGCTCCATCGAAGTTGTTCAAATGAGTGGAATATATCAATGACTCTTGTTTCAATGAAAACAAAATTATTGAAAATGATCCAAAGTGGTGGAATCTTTGGGGGAAAAGTCTATGAAATTAAAATATATAGAACCTTGTCATTGGGAAGATAACGTCTCCTAGTTACTCTTTACCCTGCATGTTTATATGATTTCTGTTGGCTTGAATTCAGCCTTTGCCTCGGAGTATTTTGTAAAGAATGAAGAGCTTGGAATATTTTCTTTCATGAAACCCTAACGTCAAGTTAATGGCTACTTTCTATGCAGCACATACTGGTGATCCAATATCAAGTTTGTTTGTGTGATTGGGCTTGTATCTGGACTCTCCATATTTGGACACTCCAGGCTTTACCTAACGTTTCCTAAGTTTCAACATCGGAAGCAGAAGGCCCTGGGTATCTTCTTGTCAACCTATACAAAGCTGTTTGTTATGTAGGATCTTTTGGTGGACCTCTGTCGCGTTGGTCACGAGATACACCTTTTGCTACTTCTGGGGAATCAGGTTTGTTTTGTTTCAAGAGATGAAAAGAATATTTTTTGCTTTCATGGGGGTATAAAACGAAAAGTCTTATCACACTGCTATGAATAAGTATGATCAGTTTTTTCGTTTGATACTCCATGAAAACAAAAAAGAAATTCTACTTATTTCTATAATTTAATGACATAAAGCGGAAAAAGCAATTACTTTTACCAATTTTTATACATTTTTTATTGAAGCATTTTCCTGTGGTAGAAAAATAGGACGAACTGCCTGCTCAAAATTTTGTTCAGGTAGGTATAAATATTTTTTTCGACCAATGAGAACGCTCGTTTTTGATAGAAGAAACTAAAAATCAAAACATTTCGGGGTTTTTTTTAGGAAACGAAGAAGAATAATCCGAATAATCTGTACGGTACTCTAAGATTCCTTGAATAGGATTTCACAAACAAAAAATATTTTTGAAAATGCTTTCGTCGTCTTTTAACCTATACCCAAACCATGACACTTTTTGACGCCCCTCAAGAAAAGCTATTGGGGAAACATTTTGTAAATTGACTGAATTCTTGCAAAGAGCATTTTCTTTATTTTCCGCAATGTTTTCTTCAAAGTAGGTTGAAAAATCTTAAATTTCATAAACTTTAACTTGTCGTCTGCAACTCCTTTCTATTTGGACTAGTCTAAAACGTTGCATACTGGTAATAGGTCAAGCAGCACTTACTTGAAAAACATGGGGTTTTTCTTGTTTTTTTTTTTTTTTGTTTTTTGTTTTTTTTTTTTTTTTTTTATAAAACTGAAATCTTTCAAAATTGCGACGAATTACAAAATCAGTGCAAAAATTAGGCCAACATACCGATTAACAAGCAGCCATTCTTAAAAAAAAACAACATCCAAGTTATTTTCCCCCTCAAACCTGATCCCCCCGTCTTTTTATAAGGTGTCTATCGTCGTAAGGGCGACAACGCTTTGAAACCCACCGCTTAATACGCCAAACGACAAAGTGAGCCTTCGTTGAAACAACTTGAAAATTAAACTCAGTATCTAACATCAAAGAAGTTGCAGACGACAATTTGAATTGATAGAATTAAACAGATCTCTGTACTTATTAGGAAGAAAACAACGTAGAAATTGCTTGTAATAAGATATTTATAAAACAAAATACTTTAATTAGCAGATTATTCAGGTGAGCGATTTAGGACCATCATGATCCTCGTGATTTGTATACATTTTGTCTTGACTTGTGTCTTTTGACTTTGTATTATTCTCTAGATATCTGTGATCGGAATACGATGTTATTTAACTCGGCTGTTTTCTTAGAAAACTCGAGGAATTTCTATAACCAGGTCGTCGTCTGCGACTGCGTCGTCTTCAGACATTTAGTAATATCTCAGTTATTACTGCAAAAAAATCAATTTAAACTCAGAATATATGCTCGCTATCAAACATGCAATCTATACTTCCACGGGGGATAATTCTTAATGCAATTAGGAACAAATTGACCAATCGCGGCTGTCTATCACATCACCTGTCGACCAATGGAATCGTTCATTAAGACAAGAAATGAATCTTGAACTCCGACATTTGCCGCCATTTTTGTTAACCAAAAAGTTGTAGTTACGACGTTTTTGCCGCCGACCAATTATTCTACTATTTGTTAAATGCTACTAGCCATTAATTTTTCAAATAGCACCTTTAAAAACGAAGCGGACTTTCCTGACGGATGCCATGGGCGTTTGTAGCGTCTGTAACAGAAAATAGCCCTCAATCTATCAACGTGGGGCATCAAAAACTTGTCTTCTTTTCAAACAGTTGGCTTCATTTTACAATACACCTAGGCTTTGTTTTTCCGTTATAAACGTTTTGAAATGGACCGGCATTATGTCGTTTGACAAGATGCTATGCACCCTTTAAAATACTTTTTTTTTGTTATTTGAATACGTTTGTTAACACGGTTTTGCTTATATTTAAAGCCCCTCTAATACGGGTCAAACAGTGGGACATAAAATCCGCAATTTAAGTTTATAAAACAACATTCTTTTGGGAATTAGTAAAGGTTACGTAAAATCACGCGGAGATATCAACTTAAAATACTGCAATTTTTTCTTGCTCCCAAGTAATTACATGTTTTCATCCTTTAAAAAACCGCAGGCTGACATTTAGCATTGTCAGTCACAACTCGTAAAACATGTACAAACCTTCTCATTATCGCTGCTCTAATGTGTGTCTGGTCATGTGAAAAGGTACCATCAGTTTCAGGACTTTTGTTTGAACTTGTGAAGGTCATTGACTCGTTGACCATGATATTCTAGGGGGTCAAAGCCGGTTTTTGGAGGGCTATTAAGGCAACAAAAAGAGTGCATCAAATGTGTACATTCTTAGTTTTAAGTGCTAATGTACTTTCACTAGTTCACTTTGATTCACTTTACTGAATCTCATACAGGCCCAAAGACAGCAATTAAACGAATTTTTAATGTTTTTTTTTTTGGGGGGGGGGGGGGGGGGAGGTCACAACCCTAATTTACGAGTCAAGCAAGAGCCTTGAGTGGTCAAGGGAAATGAAGCTCGTCGACTCAAATACCAAAGTTGAACTTATCCAGAGCATATACCCTACATTTGAACTTGGATTTCAAACTAAATTTGGACACTTGTTCTAGTTTATACTAATTATACCCCCGCTACAAAGAAGATGATACCTTTGTCCGTCCTTTCGTCCTTCCGTCCGTCTGTAACCAATATTTATCGTTGCATTTTTCACTGCAACCATTCGAAACAATGACTTGAATTTTTTTGTGGAGGTTTACCAAGGGTCCAACCATAGCGCTAACCGGATTTAACTGGACATAAGCTTACATAGTGACAACTTTGAAAATCTTTTTCTACCAAACCAAAAGACCTACAGCTCTGATATTTGGTATAAGGCATCATCTACTGGACCTCTAAAAATATTGTATAAATTATAACCATGGGGTCAAAATTAGCCCGGTCCCGGACGTCACAAGTTTAACATAGGCTTATATAGTCAAAATTTCAAAAATCTTCTTCTCACCAACTAGAGGGTCTAGTGCCTTTATATTTGGTATGTAGCATCAATCTTTCAAGATTGTATAAATCATGGCCCCAGAGACAGAACTAGTCCTTTCCCGGACGTCACAAGTTTTACAAAGGGCTTATGTAGTGATTTTTTTTAAAAATCTTCTTCTCCCAAACAGGTGGGCTTAGAACTTTGATATTTGGTAAATAGCATCATCTGGTAGAACTCTATCAAGATTGTACAAATTATTGCCTCAGGATTAAATTCATTTCCGGATGTCACAAATTTAACATAGGCTTAAATGGTGAAAACTTTAAAATTTTCTTCTCTCAAACAGATAGCTTTGATATTTGGTATGTAGTATCATCTGGTGGATCTCTATCAATATTGTATGAATTATTGCCCTAGGGTCATAATTAGCCCATTTCCCGGACGTCACGAATTTTACATAGGGCTTATAAAGTGAAAATTTAAAACTCTTTTCTTTTCCAAGACAGGGGTTCCTAGAGCTTTTATATTTTGTATGTAGCATCACCTGGTGGACCTCCACCAAGATTGTATAAATTATGGCCCCAGGGTCAGAATTAGCCCGTTCCAAGATGTCTAACAGAGGCTTGTTTAGTCAAAACTTTTAAAAATCTTCTTCTCCCAAACTAAAAGGCTGAGATCTTTGATATTTAGTATGTAGCATAATCTGGTGGACTTTTATTTGTTTTAGTGCTCTTTGGACTCAGGTGACCGATAAGGCCCTATCGGCCTCTTGTTTTATCATCGGACAGTATACTGGTATAGTGGTATATTTTCGTATCTTTTTTCACGGAAAGTATTCATAGCATCGACTTGAAATTTGGTGTGGAGGTTCAGCTGTTGGTCCTACGTGGCTCTTACCGAAATTAGGTCTACAAATTAACTACCCCCTGTTTATTTGGGAGACTACCAGTGGGTTTTTGTTGTTGTTTTTTGTCATATTTTTCTCAGCAACTATTCATCGTATTGACTTCAAACTTTGTATGAATGTTCATCTAGGGGTCCTTCATTGCGCTTACCAAATTCAGATACGCATGTTATCTACTGACTTTCAGGCAGTAGTTTAATTTTGGACATTGCCCTGCATAGTGGTATTTTTTCGATGCTTGATATGTAGATGCAGCTAGGTGTCCTACCTGGTGCTAATTGAATATGTTCATTGAAGGAGAATTTTCATTTTCACTGTAGTTATGGTAGTGAATGCGGGGATATACTCAATGAGTGTTGACTCACAGATTTCTAGCTGATTTGTTTCGATTGCGACGAAAGCTGTAAACTTGTAGAGTCGCACTCGGACACTCAATCAAGATATTTTCAAGTACCCGAGAGAGAGGCAATGGCCCAAGCCATCAGTTATCCAATTATACAGCTTGGTGTACTAGGACTGGCTGTTAAGTGCCGTACCCATGAACACACCCCAGAGACGGGCTCGAACCCGTGACATCCAGTTAGCCAAGTAGTCTTAGCACTTGTTCTTCTTCATGAGTAGATCTATCATTTGAAACGAATTTTCAGATAGCTCCAAAGTCAAGGTCACAACTCAAGGTCAAATATTCGGCGGACTCGACTTATTGTCCCTGGATGACTTTCTGTTTTCATGATAAAATTCACATGGTTTAGCTTACTGCATTATGACTATATTCCTCTTTTCAACCAATTAACCCATATCCAGACGACTAAATTTTAGTCTGGATCTAATTTAAAGAAGTTGTAGTCAACCATTTAAGTAGATAGAATTTCAAAAATCTATATTAATGGGTAAATACAAGGGGTCGGATAAAAACATTTCCTGCAATTAGTAATTTCTCAGTCTTTATTTTTCACAACGTATTTGAAACTCTTTTCTTGTAACGCGTAAAAAGGCGAGAGTGTGTTGTGGGAATGGACTAAAAACGCCGAATGCACTGGGGCCGGTTAACGCCTTTTTGAAAACCCATCTTATGAACACTCTCGGTTGACAACTGATTCTTAAATCTGAAGGCCAATTTAAACGAGAGTGGTCGGGTCTTTTTAGCACTTAATGAGCTGCATTTTTGTGGTAAGCATACGATGTATTTGAAGTACCTATCACTGAATTATAATCCCTCGCCCTGTTTGGATTAATCTTTTAGGCCAAACAGTGAAAGATACGTTCGTCTCGAGGTAAAAACACCTTCAAACCCTTTCGCAAAATGAATTTGGCCGCGACCATAGCGCACTTAATAGCGCTTCGGACTCTCACCCATAAAGTCCAAGGTTCAATCCTGGGTCGCAGCAGTTATCCTTTTTGACATATATCTCCAACAAATTGGTGAATACCCGGAAAGGGTGTAGTAGTATTTTTATAACAAAAAAAGGCACCTGGGATCCATGGTAAGGCCACGATATGACTGAAATACTGTTAAAAGTGGCTTTAAACCCCAAGCAAACAAACAAATAAAATGGATTTATAAAAACTTTTTACAATATATCGACGGGTTAGTGCAAAAACATCGTAAATGGACAAGCTACAGTCACTTAGTAGAAACATTGTCAAAATAAAAGTGGGATTTTCGATTGTAAGTAAAGTACATCGGTGGATTCAGAATTAGGCAAATTTGTGAAATTAACAACAGTTTTGACCATTAATTATTTATTTGACAAGCTTGGCCTTTTCCAAAAAGTACTTGGTACATGTAATTGTACTCTTATCACCAACGTACCGACACAACCACGTTTTTAAGCCCCTCCTGAAAAAAAGCCGTACGAACGTAGAATAATTGAAGAAATTGATTGTTTAGAAAACATTTGTGGAAAATGAAGAAATTGCTTGCTTTTATCCAAAAAGGCAACGTATTTTAAAATTTCATCATCTGAAAATCGTCGTCTGCAAATCTTTTGAAACTGGAGCAGTCTGAAATTTTGTCGTCCAAGAATTGATCCTAAGGAATAAATGTATAGATATAAGGATCTCCCTTTATATATATATATTTTTATTTATTTTTTGTATTTTTTTTTTTTTTTTCTAGATTTTGTTTCTATTCTTTTTTCAGACAGGCGCTTATTTAATCCGTTGCCATACAATCCCATATTTCATACTCTACAGAAATAAACGAGAAAAAAGATTGCGGCAAGGAGAGCTACTGCTATTAACAAGCAAATTAACCCTTCGCCAAAACCCATTATACCCTCTTTAGCCCAAAAATCTAAATTTCATTCCATTTTATTTTATCATCTGCATTTTCTTTCTAGTCGTACCAGACTTAAACTGTGTCGTCTACTAATGAGTTAACCCTTTCCTGTTTTTCAAAATTTTAGACCTGTCCAATTTGAAAGAAGTTGCAGATGACAACAAAAAGTGGATGCAATATAAAAAGTAACCAACAAACATGGTAGAAAATATTGTGGGAAAAGAAGAAATTGCTTGTTACAAGCAATTTCTTCCTTTCCCACAATGTTTTCTCAGGTATAAAATCACAGGGATATAAAAACCAATGATTGTACAGGAAATGATTAAATAAGGTATTGTGTATTTCTAAACTATGAGAGAGATCGACAGAACGCTATTTCTGTCAAAGAATCGATTGACCAAACAAACCATTCATTCAGACAGGACGAGAATGGTGTCCGTGGTCGAGAGGTAGAGCGTCGGCTTTCCGAGCAAGAGGTCTTGAGTTCGATTCCCGGGAGCGGCTATCGATCTTGGTTCTGTCATTGGCCCACACTTTCGGCGCGAGTACTGGTGCATTTTCCAGGAAGCAGAATCGAGAGGGATTAATCTAAGTTGGAAGAACTTGTTTCCCAATCGATGTAAAATAAATAGGTTTAAACCACAGAACGAGAATACTGACCTCTGACATTTATTTCAAACATTGTCGTTGTCTTTGGCAACTTACATACCGTGACTACAGGTTACACAATCTGTTCTTACGATCGTAAGGTGGCCAAGTAATTATGTGCGTTTTGAATCGTGCTGTTAACTGCATGTATTTCAAAACATTGCCGTTTTAATATACAGGTCGTCCCGCCTTGTGGGGGGTCAAATTGAAAATGTTAAGATGACGTCACTGAGTTCTCAGTGCTCCACCATGCCAAATCCTATTTACATTTCACTGTAGATCACCCACCTATAATAATGTGTAAGACATATCATCGATGGGCGAGCAAAATGTCGTAAATACAGCTTTATACATTTACGACATTTTGCTCGCCCCACAACGATAAGTTGAAACATTCAACTTTTTGTCTGCAATAGCTTATTCTAGCACGTAGGTATGGGTTCGATCCCCGGCGGCGGAACATTTTCTTTCCGACATTTGTCTCTCATCGATGGGTAGATAATCGTAAACCTAAGTGGGATAGCAGCTGGAGGCTAGGAAAGGATGTAGTGGTAGTACTGGTGTGAGAAATACCAGGAATCCATTGTTAGGTTATCTAGTCGCCGCGATATGACTGAAATACTTTTAAAAGCGGCGTAAAACCACATTCAATAAATCTAGCACGTAGGTGAGGTATTGATATTGGTCAATGGCCGTCGTCCGCCCTGTCCGTCCTTTCATCCGTTCATGAAATATTACAGTTTTGTTCTCTTCTGAACTCCTTCAAATTACTGCCGTTGGGTGAACAAAATGTCGTAAATACAGCTTGAATTAAGCTGTATTTACGATATTTGTTCGCCCAGCGACGTTATAACTCATGGTTCAAAATACAACCAATATTGTTGCCTTCTGAATTTTACAAGAAATAAATACATGTAAGTCAGAATTTTTATAATGGCTTTATTCTGCTTACTTTACAAAAATGCTACCCGATTTGAAATTGTATACGTATTCATCTTTGTTCTATTAAGGACCCAGGCGGGCTATCTGGTGCCATATTTGCCATCTTGTTTGTTGACAATGGCGATCCGTCAGTTATTTTGTTTTGTTTGAATGGCGGGGGGGGAGGGGTGACTGAAAGGGCCAATGCATTTTACCTCCGTATACTTCAAGGGGGTGAACATGTGCACAAACGTCGACAAAAGAAACTATCCATTTTGCAATCCAACGGGTATTTTCAAAAACATTGTAACTTGGGTTTCAATATGCTGCAGTTCCGATGTTTTGGAAGAAATTCAAACATTTCATCTTAATTTTGTATTCTAAATGGCGTATTTATGTAAATGGCTGTCCTAGACGTTTAATGTAGGTGTAATGGTTTCCAATATACTGACCTAGACACAAGATTGGTTAATAAGGCAGTCAAATGTTATGTCAAAAATTGATTGATTGCATCGGGTTTAATGACTCTTCCAACATATTTCGTTTATGTCTCAGCTAAAGTGCATCTTACCGTAGCTTCCTGTCGTTTCCAACAGCAGTACAATTACAACATTTAATTTGTCCCACCGGCTGTTCATCCCACTACGAACTGATTTGGAGATTTATTGGGAAATGATTTAATTCTTAGTTTCGTCTATCAAAAACGAGCGTTCTAATTGGTCGAAAAAATTATTCATAACTCCATGAACAAAATTTTGAGCAGGCAGTGATTTTGTAATCTTTCGCACAAAATAGTCCCATACAAAAAGGTATAAAATTTGTAAAGATTTTGCTTTTTTTGCTCAATGCTATTAAATTATAAGAAATGAAAAGAATATTTTTTTTTTGTTTTCATGGAGGTATGAACCGAAAAACCTAATCACACAATTTATGAATCCGCTTCGCGTATTTATACAGTGTGATTAGGTTTTTTTCGGTTCATACCTCCATGAAAACAAAAAACATTCTCTTCATCTCTTAAATGTATTCAAACTTTTGTCTCCACGACATCTCGGCGAAATTCGAATTTGGATTACTAAGGGTCAAAAATAAGATCACTAGATCCAATTTTAGAAATATTTGTTTGCATTCAAAGGGGTTGCATTTTCGGGTAAATTTATTTGATGTCTGCCTCCATATCTAAGCCAAATTTTGGTCACTTTGGACCAAAAGCTAGGTCTCTAGTTCAAATCTCAGAAATGCCTTGTTTTCAGCCACAGTTTTCGCTCAAATCTTTTGGAATTCGATCAGATTGTTTGTCTCAATAATCTGTCAACCATATTCAAATAAGGTCATTTCGGGTCAAAAATTAAGTCACTTGGTCAAATCATAAAAATTCCGTGTATGCATTTGAGATAACATATTTTTAGCTCATTTGTCTTGATAGTTGGTCAGAATATCTCTACGGCACAAAAATCTCGGTAAGGTTTGGTTGCGGGTCTGTGGGATCAAAAATTAGGTCACTTAACCAAGTCTTGGAAAAACCTTAGAACCCCCTTTTGGGCTCAAATGCCTTGATATTTGATCAGAATATTTGTCTCCATTAAATCAAGGTCAAGCTCGATATTGGATCATATTTGATCAAAAACTAGGTCTGATCTAAAGAAATCTTCCTTGCAGTGTATATCCTACTTTTCAATACCTTGGACATTCGTAAGAATGTTTGTTCTTGATTTCATAGACAATATTTGATAAAGAACCACTTTCGCAAAAATTAATCACGTGGACCATTTTTAATTCAGCAGTCATCGACTCAGGTGAGCGCTTAAGGGCTTATTGCCCTCTTGGTTCATTACATTTTTATGTGGATTTGATTTTACTGTATAGTCGGATTCAAGCGGACTTTATTCGTGTCAAATTTTCGTATTGAAACCATGATTGCAACGATACCCATTTTCCCTCATCTGAATGACAAAAGCATTCCAGCACATTGTACTTCTCGCATATTTCAACAGAATAAACCACCAACTTTATCCCCAAAATATGATTGAAAAATGAAATAGTATCTAATTAAACACGGTATTTTATGCTAATTAGACAATGAATTACTCTCTTCACACGAAAATTTTCAACGAATTTCTGGCTTAAGCCTATACATTAAATAATCGATTTCTAATTGAATCTCACTTATGTTGTAAAACCAGACAAGCGTGTGTAGCGAAGGGTTGAGAAAGAAAGTTGACTCTAAGGTGACGGGCCGATGATGCAGTAAACGGTTCATTTACATAATATAGAGATTTGTCATCGAGAAAATGAGGCCACGTCTATGACCGTCTGACACCCCACGACAATAACTGGCCTGTTCCCTGACATAGTTTACCGATCGTGAATGTAATTTAGTGCCGACGTATCTTGGATTGTCGGTAGTTAAAAATATAGGCCTGTGTGTAACATTTCCTACATTTTGCATAAGCGCCAGGCGAAGCACGTGCATCCACACAGTCTGATCTGAGTCTTCACTAGACGTTTTGCAAAAACATGAGCTTATATTTTAATTGTTAGTTTCGTCTACCAAAGACAAGCGTTCTGATTGGCCGAAAAAAAATTATTCATACCTATACGAACAAAATTTTGAGCATGCAGCTATTTTATATGCTTGCGCACAAAATAGTTCCATAAAATCAATCGAATTTTGTAATATTTGTTGCTTATTTTTCGCTTGATGTCATTAACTTATAAGAAATGAAGGGCCTATTTTTGTTGTGGTTGTTTTTATGGGAGTATGAAACAATTTGTTTGTTTTGTTTGAACGGGATTCAACTCCGTTTTTTAACAATTTTTCACTCATATCGAGGCGGCTTGAGACCCTTCCAATGAATTCCTGGTTTTATCTCGCACCAGCACCACCATTGAATCCTTTCCTTGCCTCCAGCTGCTATCCAACTTAACCATTAACCACCTATTTGTTAGAGACATATGTCGGACATGTGCGACCGCCGGGGATCGAACCCATGACACCCCCTGATTGAAGATTGGGAGTATGGTGCGCTACCAACTGCGCTATGTTTGGAGTTATGAAACGAAAATATGTATAAATACGTTTTGCAGATTCATACAGTTTGATTGTTTTTACGTTTCATACCTTTATGAAAACAAAAAATATTCTTTTCATCTCTTAAATGAATGAAGCTCTAATGGGACATGTAGCATATTCACATATAAGTATATATTCTCTTCATTTCTTATAATTTAATAGCATCGAGCGAAAAAAAAGCAAAAACTTTACAAATTTTGAAACTTTTTTGTACGGAACTATTTTGCGCGAAGCATACAAAATAGCAGCGTGCTCAAAATTTTGTTTATGGAGGTATGAAATAATTTTATCGGCCAATCAGAACACCCGTGTTTGATAGACGAAACTAAAAATTAACTTATTGAAATGTATTGTAGCAGGAAACAAATGAATCATCAGTTCATTTGCTTGAGTTAACAATCGTATAGTTTGTTCGATTTTGCGCTATTTATTCGGGATTTAAGACTCTTATACATTTTACAATGCAAGAAACGTTTAAAAAATGCTAGGGTCAATGTCCGTAAGAGAACGAGTAATTCTGAATGGTTTCTTGATAATTTGGCCATCATCGACCTCATAGTGTTCCAAACCAGCGGACCAAATAGATATATGGACTGCTCGGGTCAGAAAGATAAACCCTTTAACCCGTTACTAAACTTTAGACTGAGGAGTTGCAGACGACAATTAAGAGTTTATGGGATTTAAGATTTTTCAACTTTCTGGGCAGAAAACACTGTGTAAAATAAAGAAATTGCTTGGAACAAGCTTTGAACAAGCAATTTCTTCATTTTACACAATGTTTTCCCAGTTGTTTTTCTTGAGGAGCGTCAAAAGGCGTCACTTTGAGGAGTTTGGTTAATATGCTATATCGTCTGTTGGGCGGCAAAACATCGTAGCAAGACCTTTATGTATGCAGTACTTGCGATATCTTTGTCGTGCATGACGATGTTGTAATTAGCTTTATTGGAAATCCATGTTTGAAAAATTGACTTAATCAAAACTTGAGTTCACCGACCATCCGAGAGACGGCCAAAAAAATGGTCGCTTGAGAGAATGGCCGCTTAGTACACGTTTTTAGACAAATATGAAGTAATTGATCAATCGCCGGTCCCGCCCAATTTTCCATTAGGCCCGGCCCAACGACTCCGACGGGAAGTCCCTCTTCGATTTTACATAGCGTTATTTTGCAAAATTCATGGCCAGTAGCATGAAACAGAAGTGGAATTGTTGATGGCTACCTAAACGTTTAAGTCGCCAAACGAACAAAAATGTTTCACACAAATGGCGGCCAATGTCGGAGTTTAAAGCTCATACCCGGGCTGAATAAATGGTTTGATTAGTCGATTTATCATTGATTGCCAGCCGCGATTGGTAAAATGCGGGATTCTCATTTAATCCCTTGTTGTTTGAATCGTTAGAGTCGTCTCATTGAAACCACTGTAATGAGTTCTATCAACATAGGATTTAGTTATGATTTTTAAACAAATACGTCCAATTACTAAGAGTGTTTGGAATTGGAAAGGAAAAATTCATCGCTTAATGAAGGCGGTCGATCTAGCAAGATTGGTTGTACACCAAGGAAAATAGCATCCATAAATTCAGAAAGAGGACGATTTCAGGAAAACACTGGAAGTAAGCTCTTTCCTGTACGAAGTCAGGATTATACGTTGCTATGATTCTATACTTCAGAAAATATTGTGGAAAAAGAAGAAATGCTTGTGACAAGCAATTTCTCATTTTTGTACAATATTTGCTACCAGATAGGATTGTTTAATTTCTAGCTGCATCCAGTTTTCATTGTCGGCTGCAACCTCTTTTAATTTGGATTAGTTTAAAATGTCAGTAAAGGGGAAAGGGCAAACGAATTAGTATATATAGTACATGTGCAACAAGCGAGCTTCAATCAAAATGGGTGTTTAGTGGAATAGAAGATATTTTGCTTTTAAACCCATATCAGCTATTTGCTTTTAAACCCATATCAGCTTTTTACTTCTGAACCCATATCAGCTATTTGCTTTTAAACCAATATCAGCTATTTACTTCTAAACCCATATCAGCCATTTACTTCTAAACCCATATCAGCTATTTTCTTCTAAACCTATATCAGCTAAGGAAATCTAGACATAATTTGAATGGTGGAAGTAGGGATGTGCAATCTTTTCTTAACGATTTGAATGAATCATGAGTATACGGAGTTCCGTGAAAAACGCCTCACCTCTCCCAAGCTTAAAATATTTGAAGAACTAAGTAGACCTTACCCTTTTTGACTTTCCTAAGCACAGATTTTTTAGTTACACCATGTTTTAAAAATTAGGTACCATTTGTTATCCAACCTGAGCATAATATGCAATATGAGCTTTTGTAATCGGTCATCGTCCGTCCGTATGTCAATATGTACTTCAGCATATCTGCCCGTCCATAATTACTTTTTCTTTTCCTAATCTGAAAGGCCTACAAAGATGAGACGTTAGATGAATGTTCCTTGGCAGAAGCTCTACAACAGTTCTAATAATAAATTTTTGTTGTTGTTGCTATAAAAAACGTGGTTGCCTTGGCTTTAGAAAGAAACAAAAGATAAGTTATTTAATAATCGTCTCCTTCCGTATTAGGCCTAATGGTTTTATAAGTTGCTTGCAGAGTCCGCTTGTCGCCCTTTACAATAGTTGTGAATTTATTGCCCCTTAGGCTCCACCTTACTCTGCCCAGACACACCCCTTTTATACAGAAACTCGGGAGGAAATCTTTTTAAAATCTTCTAAGGCTGAATTTTCTTGCTTCGATAGGTACCATAGAAGAGCATGTTCTAAAGTAAGTATACGGTGGCCTTTATATTTCTGATGTGACAAAATATATCTTAATATCTATCATACAATGCATTACATTAAGATTTATTGCATTAAACACCAATGCAATGTTTACAGATATATTGTCGAAAATGGAGGAGATAAAAAATAGTCAAATCAGGCAAAACAAACAAAATTGATAGATTTATCGGAATATTTTTACAATATGTAAACCTTCGTCATGCTGAGTGAAATTCCAAACAGATTTATATCAAAATCAAAGGGATGAAAACTCTAGAAGCACTAATTATGTTAATATCTATTTTGCAAATATATTTTCTAAATAGCTCTGGCTATAAAGGGACAAGCAGGTGGTATAGATTATGATCAGGATGCATATATGTGTAGGCTGATCTTTGTCTATACCACCTGCCTAAACAGAAATATTCAGGGGTCAGCATGGCTTGTGTTAATAACGTACTATTTTCTCTTAAGAAGCCTTATATCAACAGTACGGAAGGTTTCTTGTTACACTTTTGGATCGAGTTGACAACAGATTTTCTACTTTTTTATTCGTCAGCCCATTATGATAATGCTTATTAATGTATTATTGTCGTAGGTTTGAATGTTTTGAGCGAGTTAGTAGAATATGAAATTTCGTTTTCGATTATATTAGAAATACAAAATTTACTATGACGTTCATCACTGACAGCTTTAAGATGTCTTCTACGCTCAATTCAGATATTCAGTGAGGCGTTTTTAATGGGATTCAATATGAAATGCATCCTCACGAGTGAAGGGATTTCGAGATCATCTTTTTAACCCATAACAGCTATATACTTCTAACCCAATATCAGCTATTTGCTTTTAAACCCATAACAGCGATTTACTTCTAAACCAACGTCAGCTATTTACTTCTAAACTCATATCCACGTTTTGCTTCTAAACCCATAACAGCTTTTTACTTCTAAACCCATATCAGCTATTTTCTTCTAAACCCTATCAGCTATTTGCTTCAAAACTCATATCCGCTACTTGCTTCTAAACTCATATCAGCTAAGGAAATCTAGGAATAATTTGAATAATGGAAATAGGGATGTGCAACTTTTTTTAACGAATTGAATGAATCATGAGTATACTGAGTTCCATTAACTCTGTCCTTTTCAATCCCTGGGTTTTACGTCCCTGTGATTTTATAATCGTTCGCCGCCCTTTGTACGACAAGATGTATTAAATGGTGCACAAGCGATTCTAATTGAAATTGAATGGAAAAGAGTGCAAAGTTATAAAGCAAGATTGTTAAGCCATTGCACCAGGCTACACTTAAACTTGTCCTTCGAGAAAGCCTCACAAATAATTACAGTTTCTTATTTGTCTGTATTTTTAAATCTCACCTATGCTTCTTTTTCAATACCCTCAGTTTATTACCTTGGCAACAAATGGGAGATAGTGGGAGAACGTTTAAAATATGCTAATTAGTGTAACATGAACACGGGTGAAGTTTGAAGCATTGAAGTGCAGTACCGCTTGCTCTTTCACTTAACAAATGAAGTGAACATTTTTTGTTTTTATGACTGTAAAAAAATAAAAGCCTAATCACACTGTATTTAACCGCGAAGTGGATTCATACAGAAGTGTAGTTAGGTTTTTAATTTCAATTTTAAATTGTAACCATGTAACGAACAATATTATCTTTATGCCATACAAGATGATGTAACAGTTACGCATCTTAATATTTTGCCAAATAAGGAAATATTGTACTCGATTTAAAAAGTTCATCTAACTACATTTCGTGGGGGCATGAAAAGAAATTTTCGGCCAATCAGAATACAAGCATTTTAATGGACAAAAGTATTGTTGATTGATTGGATGGGGTTTAACGCCACTTTAAACAGGATTTCAGTCATATCGCGACGGCTGGAACACCTAACAATGGATTCCTGGTATTTCTCACACCAGTACTACCACTACATCCTTTCCTAGCCTCCAGCTGCTATCCCGCTTAGGTTTACGATTATCCACCCATTGGTGGGAGACATATATCGGAAAGGATATATGCCGCCGCTGGGGATCGAACTGGACAAAACTAAACTTACTAAACTTACTCTAAGAGATGAATAGAATAGTTTTTATTTTCATGGAAGTATGAAAAGAAAAAAAAACACTGTTTGAATACGCGAAGCGGATTCATACATAAGTGTAATTAGTTTTTTCGTTTCATACCTCCATGAGAACTTTATTCCTTATGATTTAATGACACCAAGCGAAAATGTCAATGTCAGTTAGTATAAATTTAGTTCTAGAAATGGTTATACAACGGCTCAAGTAAAGGTGTTTAAAGTCAAAATGAGGAAATTTAACCATTGAAAGGCACAGGACCGATTGACAGGTCGCCAGCCGCCCCCACTTATCCCCAACAGAAAGTTCGACTTCTATATAAACGGCGGGTTTCGTTTTTGTTTTTTTGTTTGTTTTTTATTGTATTTTTGTTCTATAGTTTTACTAATTTTATTTGTAATTGTTGTTGTTTTGTTTGTTGGTTGGTTTGCTTTAGGGGGGTTGCTTTGTTATGATCTCTTAGTATTTTTTTATAACATTAAATAACATGGTTGGCCTAAACGTTGTACGTACAGCTTGGACCAGCTGCAGTTACGATGTTTAAATCGCGAATCCTACTAACAATGAATAATATTAATGTCGACAAATGTCGATGTTTAAATTACATCTCAAGTCTAAATGTTTGAGTTGATTGGTTTACAGACTGACATCCGCGATCCGTCAATTATTGTCGATGAAAATCAAGCATGTACTTTCATAGCAATAATCTTTTTAACCCTTTCCTGTTTTACAAACTTTTAGACCTGTCCATATTCAAAGGTTTTGCAGACGAAACGGGTAATCCTTTCTAATGAATAGTTAGTCCTGCGCATCTGTATAGGCCTCTGTCTGTGTATATGTATGTATGAGTATATCTCTCTCTCTTTTTCTTTCTCCTTCTCTCTCTCTCTCTCTCTCTCTCTCCTTTCATTCTTTCTGTCTTCTTCCTCTTTCTATCTATCTATAAATATCCTACTTATCAAATTATCTTTCTCGCAGACCATTTTATAGTCTTTTGTTTTTCTTATGTCTTCTGAACGGATTTTAATACGTTAAAGCCTTAGAATCAGCGATCCAAACTTAAATTAGGGGGAAGTTCTTAAATATCGGTATTTTGGTGCAAAATAGTAATTAAAATGGTGACTTGCAGTTTTTTAAAGATAACTGTTTAAAATGCGCTCTTGTAAAACGGGGACAGATAATATTTATACGGAAAAGTCATACTTAAATTCATTTGGTGGATCGAAGAATCTTTTATAAAAAACCTATATCAAACTTATATGAAACCAAAATTGGAGTTTTTGTGACACTTATGTCTGTTAAAAATGTATATCGACAAGATTTGTTTTGAGCATTCAGTAATGTAGCCTACAGTTTGCCGATAGGTATTTTGCTACACTAACGAATGTGTTATCCCAAAGTTACGGATTTAATTTATTCAATCTTCATATTTTAAACTTCATATCTGATATCTATGAAATATGATAAGTGAAGTTTGAAAAGTAAAGTTCGAAACTCCATGTATATAAATTCTGAATTGTTAAGATTAAAGTGTGATGTTTAAATGTGAAGCATTTAGTTTGAAGTGTGTAGGATGAAATTTGAATCGAGAAATGTGATGTTTGAAATTATGAAGTCATCACCGCTTTAAACCGTTGGTGACTTCATAAATTCCAACTACATATAAAAATTCATACATAATCACTTTTTTTGGAATTTGAAGTGTGAATCGTGAAGTTTAAAACGTGAAAAATGTTATTAATTTCGCGTGATTTAGTCGTTTAATGATTACTCTTCAGACTTCACACTTTAAACTTCACACTGTTAAAAGTGAAAAGCATGAAGGTTGAAGTATGAATTTCGGAGAAGAAAAGTGTGGTGGTTGAATTCATGAAGTCCTCGCCGCTTTGTGGTGTTTTGTTGTTTTTTGTTGTTTTGTTTGTTTGTCGTTGTTTTCTTTTGTGTGTGTGTGTTTCGGAGGTATTTTTTTTTGGGGGGGGGTGTTTTGTTTTGTTTTGTTGTTGCTGTTGTTTGTTTTTTCCATAGCCCCTCCCTTGAAGGGAATAGTGCTATAGTACTGTAACTCACCGAGATAGGAAGTTGGCAGAGATAAACCCATGTCAGATTGCTTATTTATTAGAAAATGTTAATTGTCGTATAATACTTGAGATTCTTAAGTAGTACATGGTTTTAAAACCAAAATTAAAGTACTGAAAGTACTGTAAGCTTACAAAGAATGATTTTGTAAGTAATCTTCTTTGTCAAAGATTATTATGACATATAAAATAGGGTTAAAGTAACCCAGGAGTTAAATACCATGCTTTTGAATGAGTTCTCTACAACTTGAATTAAGTTAACTCATGTGGCCATACAAAGCACTGCGAATAGGCTCTGGTCAGATTCATTTTGAATAAGATATGCTCAAGTGAGCTAAAAATACCTAGGAGATGAACTTGCAGGCAGAGTTTGCAATATTCTGAAATTCCTGAAATTTATAAGAGATTCTTTTTACGTCGCAGGCATTCGTTGGATTGAGTGGTTTAGTCGCTTTGCAAGCCAAAAAGAAGCAATTCTGACAGAGCCTTTTTTGTTTTGTATAACCACCTTCTTCCTTTCTCTCTCTTTCTCTTTCTCTCTTTCTCTCTCTCTCTCTCTCTCTCTCTCTCTCTCTTCTCCCTCTCTCTCTCTCTCTCCTCTCTCTCTCTCTCTCTCTCTCGCTCTCTCTCTCTCTCTCTCTCTCTCTCTCTCTCTCTCTCTCTCTCTCTCTCTCTCTCTCTCTCTCTCTCTCTCTCTCTCCCTCTCTCTCTCTCGACATTGGTTTTCTTTTATACTGATAATGTCCCACATTATAGTGGTAAACATTATGATTTTTTTATCAGATTAAAAAATGCAATCTAGCTTTCTTGTCGTATTTACCTATTCGTATATATATCACTGTATCACTTTTTTCTTGCCATTATCTTATGTAGCCCAAAATCACTTGTTGTATTTAAGCTAGAACAAATTAAATATTTGTATGCATATCCATACATGATAAAAGAGCGATTTAAACATTTTTTGTCCGTCGCCAGACCACACCTGTTTGAATTTTCCTCGAAATCTATAAATAGATGACTTGACATGCCGTACAAGATAATGAAAGTAAAATGGCGTTTATTCCGGAGTTATCGCGACATTACGACCTTGTTTATCCTATTTTGAGATTTCAACACATGTTTTTGTTTTATTTTTTCTCATTTGTGACCTTTTACATGACATGTATTGTAATAGAATGTTTTGAGTTGTGGGTTTTTTCTATTTGTTTTTTAACTCTCCTTTCTTTTCCTTCCTGTTGAATTCTATTAACCCTTTCCTGTTCAATCCATGTTTTTTACTTCCCTGTAATTTTATGATTGAGAAAATATTGTAGAAAAAGAAGAAATTGCTTGTGACAAGCAATTTCTTCTTTTTCAACAATGTTTTCTACCCTAATGAATGGTTATTTTTCAAATTAAAAACCACTTTTCAAGTTACGTCAACAAAATTTTTTAATTTAGACAGGTCTAAATCTTTGCAAAACAGGAAAGGGTCGAACTTTTATAAGTGTTTGTTTGCCATTTTGACGCCCCTTAAAGCAAATAATCGGGAAAGCATTGTGTAAAATGAAGAAATTGCCTCTAATTTCAACCAAAAGGTTGAAAAAATCTAAACTCCTCTTAGTTAAGACCAGTCTAAAACTGTTCTGTCTGGTAATGGGTTTTAAATAAGTAGTAGCTAAAGACGTTAAACGTCCCCACTTTTCGAGACCAAAGGCGGATCGCTTACCGCGCTCGCTCCGATCGTCACTTTGACAGAATTTCTCTGTTCGAGGTACTTGATTGCATTAGTTGGTCGTAAAAAACAAAATAATAGGAGAATCGTTGGTTGATCACTAAATCGTCGAAACTGCAGCTTACATTAGACTTTCATAAATTTCTAGTGTTCTATTAATGAATACCAAACTATACCCTTGAAAAAAAAAGACCAATCGCGAGTGACAATCAAGGAATAAACCGATCAATCAAATAACCGTTCAGCCCGTACCTGAGATTTTCAACTCCGACATTGGCCGACATTTTTGTTAACCTTTATTGTTTGTTAGCGACATAAACGTCGTAACTACAGCTTATTCAAGCTGTTGTTACGAAGTTTAAGTCACCAACCAACCCTTTAATTTTTTGTCACATGATACTTGCCATCAGTTTTGCAAAATAAGGCCATTGAAAATCGAAGCGGGACTTCCTGTCTGAGTCGGTGAACGACGTACGTGGGCGGGGCCAGCGATTGGTCAATTACGTCTCGGAAAATTCAACACACGTACAAATTATTGGTTTAAAGAAAATCTTACGTCACATAATGATGATTTATTGACTTTTGTATTAGAGTTTACACGCTTAATGACTAAGCTGTAGTTACGACTTTTAGGTCGTCAACCAACAAGTTTGGTATTTGTTTACCTGTAACTGACCATAAATTTTGCGAAATAACGCCGTTTAAAATCTAAGTCGAACTTCCTTTTGGAGGTCGGTGGGCGTGGCCAGCGATCCCCCAATTGGATAATGATTATCATTTTCTTATCATTTCAGGTAAAAAGGACAAATGTCTCAACTTTATTTTCGGGAAATACATGATAACAGACACGATTGTACCAATAAGAATGAATTTTTGGATACACTTACGTGTGCAGAGGAAGGGACGGACCAAGAACAGAGATAACGGTGGTGTGGGTGTTGGCGAGCGAGAGAAGGGATCTAATACGAAAAAGCTTGCCAAAGATAGGGTCAAACGACAAACTAAGAAGAAAAATAGAAAAAGAAAGAATAAAAAGAAGAAGAAAAATAGGAAGAAGAAGAATAAGAAAGGGCGAAAAGTAAAGATTTTCGTGTCGGATGAATCGAAAAAATTAGTTATAATGCGCATGCGCGTAAAACAAACTAATTGGTATATGTTAGAACTGCCAATTTCACAATTTCCACCAATTATTAACTCCGGTTATTCGAGGACGCTATGTATAAAGTGTAAGCGGTGTAATAAAAAGATAAAAATAGATTTAAGAAGACCCAAAGAACGCTCCTTAGAAGAACCAAAAGTTCCATTTATACATATAGAGCCACTCCAGTCCCTACCTCATTCTATTTATAGAAACAGTGAACGACGTCGACGTGACGTCGCACATCATCAGGAACAAAAAGTTCCTTCCCCTTGTTGTCGCGAGGACATTTATACAACAGATATTGCCAAAGATTTCCCTAATGTATTGCATCCTTCAAGTATCAATATAAGTCTTTGTACGCATTTAACGCGTGATGACGTCATACTATCACGTGACTACTCGGTCAGACCGCTACTATCTCAACAAAATTCTAGTATCTCAAATCAAGTCAGCTGGACGTCTGCGTCAAGAGTTCAGTGTAAAATAGACGCTATGAAACCCCTGACGCTAACCTTTATAGACAAAGATTTAAAGGTGAGACAGACCACAATAGATCATCTAGTGCCAACGGGATGTGTTTGTAGTTATAGAAGGGGTTAAATCGATCTGTACATGCATGTTATTTAACTATTTATTATTTTTCTCATGTCATGGCGAATAAAAATCTCCAAAAGGGAAGAAGTTAAAGAGGTATAAAGGGAAACGATGGAGAAGTTTGACTATATTCCGGTGATTTGCTGGTGATTTTACCATGTAAGAGCAACAAACTCAACAAAAAGGGACGTAACACAAGATTAAAAATTGATAAGCTACTTTGCGGATGGCAGCTTTCAATCAAAGAATCAATCGACCAATGAGATCATTCCTTAAAATTGGAAGGAAACTTTGAACTCCGAAACGGGCCGACTTTTATGTGGAACAATTTTGTTGGATTGGCGACTTCAATAAGTTTTACTTTTGTGTTTCATGCTACCGACCATAAAATTTGCGAAAATAACGCCTTATATATCAAATTGGAACTTCCTGTCTTAGCTCGGTAGGCATGGCCAGCGATCATTGGCAGACAACAAATAGAATGATCAAACTGCGTTTACTATGCAGTCTATAGAGCTCCAAACAGAGTAATTACTATCTAAAATAAGAATTTTTATTAGCTCACCTTAGCACAAAGTGCTCATGGTGAGCTTTTGTGAACGTTGAATGTCTGTCGTCCGTCGTGCGTCGTCAAAGACTGAAGTGTTTACACTCTAGAGGCCACAGTTCTGACCCAAGCTTCATGAAGCTTGGTCAGAATAATTGTTAGGTCATGAACCCTATTGATTATGGGATGGTTCTATTTGAAAAGACAGGAAAAGGGACCTTAAAAACAATTTCTTTGTTTACACTCTAGAGACCACAAATATGACTCTATCTTCATAAAACTTTGCCATAATAATTATTAGTTCACACAGATGAACCCTATTGATTATAAGAAGGATCTTTCCGAAAACACAGGAAAAGGGTCCTTTATGACAATTTCTTTGTTTACACTCTAGAGGCTACAATTTTTGCTTAATCTTCATGAAACTTGGTCAGAATAATTGTTTGATCATGAGGATGAACCTATCGATTATTGGAGGATTCTTTTGGAAAACACAGGAAAAGGTGCCTTAATGACAATTTCTTTGTTCAAACTCTAGAGACCTAGGATGAACCCTATTGAATATAGAAAGGTTCTATCAGAAAACATAGGAAAAGGGGCCTTAATGACGATTTTTTGTTATCCGTCTAGAGGCCACAATTTAGGCTAAATCTTCACGAAACTAAACCAGAATAATTGTTTGATCATGAGGATGAACCCTATCAATTATTGGAGGATTCTTTCGCAAAACACAGGAAAAGGGGCCTTAATGACAATATCTTCGTGTACACTCTAGAGGCCACAATTTTGGTTCAATTTTCATGAAAATTGGCCAGAATAATTGTTTATTCACAAGGATGAACCCTATTGATTATAGGAAGGTACTTTTTGAAAACACAGGAAAATGGGACTTAATGACAATTTCTTTGTTAATGCTCTAGGGGTCATCATTTTGGCTAAATCGTCATGTAACTTGGTCAGGGTACTTGTTAGATCATAAAGATGAACCTTACAGATGATGGGAAGGTTCTATAGGATAACACAGGAAAAGGGGCCATAATGACAATTTCTTTGTTTACAATATAGAAGTCACAGTTTTGCCTCAATCTTCATGAAACTGATTATAGTTATTTGTCTGTAGTTGCATTTTTTTACAGCAGACAGTTCAGGTGAGCGATCTAGGATCACCATGGTCCTCTTGTTGTTATCATTATCATAAGTCAGTCAAACCCTATGTTGTAGATACTTGAATCGATTTGTTATATGATTGACAGCCGCGATTAGTCAATTCTTATACTGAAAATGTGACAGTTGAAATGTGATAGTCAATTATTTCACATGTGCGCTAAGCTACGACTCCGGCAGATCTGGTCTTCATTCAGCGCTTTATAGATAGTTACTGACTCAGACTTTCTTAGGAAGATCGGCAGCTATTCCTCATGCAGTATGTGCACGTGCAGGCTGCTGGGTGACGTCGCATATGGCAAACAAATTGACTCAAACGTCAATTTTATATCATACTAGCTAAAAGAAAGCGCCTGCACGCGTACATAATATCAGTGTACTAATAAAAACTATCCAAACAATATCCTCAAAGACTTGGCGTGCACGCTCAAAAATGGAGCATGCTCACGTGAAATATTCGCGAGCGCATAAAAGTGCATTGACAAAGTGAAGGTGTTTCCGTTTGAGGGATTGCGCTCAAAAAACTGAGTGTTCACGCGTTAAATTACGCGTGGAAGCTCAATTTCTTAGTTTGAGCCAAACGGTACACCATACTTTTTAAAAGTTCACCACATACCCGAATAAAAAAAAGGAACAATTTTTGTATGCAGAAAAAGGCCACAACCACATAGTGTTATTTACCAGTGAACTATTTTTAATCCTTTTCTGTTTTCAAAATTTAAGACTAGTCCGAATTCAAAGGGGAAGCAAACGCCATTATGTAATAACGACAATTCAAAAAGTAACCTCGATGTAATGATAGAAAATATTGTGGAGATATTGTGGAAAAAGAACAAATTGCTTGTTTCAAGGAATGTTCTTCTTTTTCCACAATATTTTCTCGGGTATAAAAAAACGTAAAAACGAGAGATTGGACAGGAATGGAAAAAGCGGTTAGATAAAAAAGTGTTGATTTGGCATTGCTATATTGATCAAACATTTATTTACATTTGGGACACATTATTGAAAAGAAATGCGTGTTTTTCATAAAACGTTAAATGTTTATAGTTGATTTACCCTATAGGTAGACCAAATTGATAGATCACTGGCCCCGCCCTTTGAGCTCCGACAGGAAGTTCCACTTACATATTAAAAACGGCGATAATTTGAAAAAATTATAATCAGTAACATGTGATAATGAGGCCGTAAAACGGCGTAGCTTCGCCAAACCAACAAAAATACTTCGCCAAACCAACAAAAATGCTTCAAGTAACGGTCGGTCAATTTGAAAGCTCAGAATTCACTTCTAGCCTAAACGAATGATATGATCTGTCGATAGATTCATTTATTGGAAGCCGCGATCCGCCAATTTATAGATTCAGAAATGAACAGATTGAATTGAGACACTATTTGTATTCAATTTAGATGCAAAATCCCATTAAAAAATCATCGAACGTTTATAGAGAAATAATCGAATCAAAAAATTACCTTTTTAATTCTTTTCGGTAGTGTAGCTTGGTTTTTCGGCGTATT